>ARYC01000205.1:0-16375 GCA_000711775.1 Oxytricha trifallax | reverse complement strand
AATTCATATAAAACTTCCGTTTTCTCTTATCCCCAAATATACCCTACAAATCAAAGCACTTATAAACCTCACTAAGGGGTTTTGGGGTTTTGATACTTTAAAAATTTTTATCTCATGTTTTTCCTGCTAATTAATGAATTCTGCATCTTTCCTGTGTACTTAGGAACCTGTGAGGCAAGAAATATGCTCACAGTGTCTGAATAATTTATGTTGAGATTTTATAAATGTCTAAAAAATTGTTATAAATATTAGTAAATTTTGGTAGTTCTTAGTGTTGCGATTTGAAGCGGTTCCGTGCAATTCGTGGTCTCTTATTGAAGATGTTAATTTTTATTTTCAATTTAATTTTATTTATTTTAGTGAAATTTGAGATAATTAAAATTACTTTTTGACTTTTTTAATTTCTATAATTTCAAAAACTCTAATTTCACAAAATCCAAATGAAATTCAAAAGTACTTTATCTTGTCGAGAATTAAAGACTTCATTTTTATTTATATTTTTTCAGATAATTAAGATTTTTCATTGGCTGAAGTAGGTTAATTGAAGAAATGTGTAAATTTGTTCAAAAATATCCATGACTAATTTCATAATCATCCCTCTTTAAAGGTGAAGGATTACTTTTAAAATTTGTATTTTATGTGTTTCCTGCTAATTAATAAATTTTGCACCTTTCTTGTATCGCCAGATTTTTTGAAATCTTATTGCTGTTATAAATTATTTTAATTTTAGAATTATTAAAAAATTAATTTTGATGAAATAGAAAAGAACCGTTAAAAATAAATTTTTAAATTATTTCTTCTGCCTTTACTCATATTGATGTTAATAAAATAATATTAATATAATATTGAAATAGTCTAATAATGAACTTAACTAAAAAACCAAGATCTATACAATTTATCGCTGATAATCATGTAAATTTTTATATTAATTTATTATTAAGCTAATAAATTTTAAACGTGATAATTATAGATTTAAAATGCAAACTGCCACTAATTTACTAGAAATATAAATATATTTAGATGTACAGATTTACAAATTTTATTCAGTTTAAATGAAAATTAGCCCTTGTCTTTTATCTTTATGTCACCTCCACCCCCAATTATGTTCTGGTTATTTCCATTAGTAATTCTGATACCTCTATTTTTGCTTTCATCACCATTCCTAATATTGATTTACTTGAACTCTAAACTTGACTGCTCCCTCTTCAATCGATGCTTCTTTAAACAGAGAAATATACTGGTTTCCAACGGTTATATGTGCTGTAATAACAGATGAGTCTCAACTCAATTCAGCTATGATAAATTGCTGCTGAACCACTTTGCCTTTGCTATTGAATGGGTGTTGAAAATTTCTTAGGTCCCATTCCCATGTTATTGTTTGTAACTTCGTCATCTTTCTTTCTCATATACCTAATGCTTGATTTCTAAGTAACATGCTTTGAAATGATTCTGTCATATTTGTGAATTCTTCATTCAATTTTTGTATCAGGGGTCTAGGGTGTTGCTACACCAGTATAATCATTTTTAAATTCATCATTATCTCAATTATGATTTCCATTATTATTTTGTCTCTATTCTTTATTTTCCTTATCTTTACGCATTTCCTCAAACAGTTCGTAATTTTCATGAGTGAGGATCAGATGAATTGTTGTGAGAATGACTTGCTGTTGGTAGTCCATGATCCACTCATCCAAATATTGCTTTGGGAAAGTATTCACTGCGTAGTTTATCAGCTTACCAACTGTATCTTGCACATTAGTTTCATCTTTAAAATTATATTTATATATCTAGTAAATTAGTGGTAGTTTGCATTTTAAATCTATTATTCTCACATTTGAAATGTATTAGCTTAATATTAATTTCCTAACTCAATTGTTATTTAACAGAGATAGTGTTTAAGTGATTTTTATATGCATTTTTTCTTGGTTATCTGTATGTACATTTTATATATGTCTCTTTTAATTACACAGTTTCATGTATACATTAAATCTTAAATTAGATAATTCAGACTTACTTCATGTTAATATGAAATTATCAAAAATACTTTTTTTACTGGCAAGGTGAAAGCAGAGATTTGAATATATCCAAAGTTTGAATTCTTCATTATAAAATAATGAAAATTCTAATTATATTTCGTTGATTGATTATTTTACGTAACTTTCAAATTTTAAAAATTCATGATCGATATTAATATTTCAATTTAAATACAAATCTATTATCATTATTTATTATTAAAATTCTTTTGAATTTTTATTCAAAATTTATAATTATATGAATTATTTAGACAATAATCCTAGAATAATGGTCTTTTTTATTAACCAATTATTTTGCATTTGAGATTCTTAAAGTACTAATCTTTCATAATATTCCAAAGACTAGCTAAATGATTATTTTGTTATATCACCTCATCTTCAACTTTTAAACATATATCTGAAACATCTGAAATGATATTGCGAAATTGTTAATTTCAATAAAAGAATTAGATTTAAAAGCATTTGATAAGAGAAAAAGGTTGAATTTATTGTATATTATTGACAACGAGATTTAACGGACATGATGTACCTACCTTAATTGAAACTTTGAAGGACCTAGTCCAGAAATATCACTGAGATTAATTTCTATAACATTACGATGTGGATGATGATGGATAAATCAGCGAGAACGACATTTAACTTACAAATGCAAAAATGTATCTCTTTCTTTTAAGGATTGGGATTCAAGCAATATAATCCAAAAGCAAAGGTGAATATATATTGATATCAAAGTGATTAATAATGGCTTGGTTCTTGACTGTATGATTACCAATCTAAACTAATTATGAGATGAGAAATGATATTGTTGTATGGCCTCTAATTAAATATATCCACTTGATTGATGCTCATTAGTAAGGGTTAAACATCAGAGACCAACTTAAAATATTAAGTTGATGTATTGAAATAATAATATTTTAGCATTTACTTGCTTAATATTCAAGAGCAAATAATTATTAAATAGAACTTCAAGCGCTCAATGATATAGTTTCAAATTATTTGTTAATAAATGAATTAATAAGAAACTTAGTATAAATTCAACTAATTAAATTTTAATAGTTCATGTTTGGGTAATTTGAGAGCAAATTTTATACAATATAATGAATTTTAGAATTATTAAAAAAAATTTAATTTATAAGTTTAAAAAATATAATATTCAATTCAATACATAAAAAAATTATTATAAAAATACAAATGAATTGGGAAAATAAGATAAATAAATTAATTATTCGTATTTTAAATATATTAACTGCCACTAAATACAAAAGCTTGTAGATCAAATTTGAGAGTGGACAATTACCGTTATGTTACAGAGATCACACAGTTTCTTCAATATCTCATTCTCATAAGATTTTCATTACTGATCTGTGACTTGACCGATTTGATCGATTTGACCGTATATATTTTTGATCAAATGAGTCAACTTAATTAGTCTAATTAAATTAATTATTAAAGCATTTACTGAAATTTGACAGATTTGACCATACTGTTTTTGGTCAAATGAGTCAAATAAGTGAACTTAAGTATTTAATTATATTAAAAGATTTAAATATTATAATTACTGCTAAAATGAAAAGATTGCAAGAGGGGAGTGGATACTCCACAGAAGTAAAGAATGGGGATGTCTCTTTAGAATATGTAGACAGCGTAGTCGTAATAACTACTAACTATTTGCCATTAGAAAAACTTCAGAAGATCGATAGAGAGGCATTTGAGGCCAGGTGCCATTTGATTGACCTAAGTAATGTCTGGAAGAGCTCAGAGAACAAGTTGCCCTTCGATGCCGCAGACTTGGCTAAGTACATGCTGACACGGTTAGAAGAAGAGGGCGCCGTACCACAACACTCCCAGGAGACGAAGGTGAGCAGAGAACTGAGCGGGATGCCTGAAGATGAACTGAACAATGATCTTTGCACGGAGAACTCGTAGCAGTGAGGAAATGCTGTTTGTCATTATTATGTTTCATATATTTAAATCTTTTAATATAATTAAATACTTAAGTTCACTTATTTGACTCATTTGACCAAAAACAGTTATACGTCAATCGTCAAATCTGTATATATAATTAATTTAATTAGACTAATTAAGTTGACTCATTTGACCTTAAAGAGTATACTGTCAAATAGGTCAAATCGATCAAATCGGTCAAGTCACAGATCAGTACCTATATTCTTAAGAGCATGAGATATTAATAAAACGGTGTGATCTCAGTAACATAACTATAAGTGTCCACTCTCAAATTTGATCTACAAGCTAATGTATTTAGTGGCAGTTAATATATTTAAAATACGAATTATTAATTAATTTATCTTATTTTCCCATTCAATTGTATTTTAATAATAGTAATTTTTTAAATTAAGCAGTTTTTAATCGAATTGGCTAGTTTATTAAGATTATATTATACACTAAATTTACTATGTTTTATGTTTAAACTGCTTGTATTGCTTAAAATTATCTTATATTTTATAATTAGGATATTTTTTATTGTTAAAGCAAAATATTATATTTTTTTATTTATATAAAATTAATATATTGTTTTATACTGATAAATTAAATTGACAAATCATTATTTGAATAAAGGTTATGTTTTGGAAGTTACTTTATTCCAAAATTTCATAAGTTACTAGTAAATAAAATTAATTGTTTAATCAAATTTAATATTCATGAAATCCCAATTCAGTCAATTTATTTCATAAACTGATTTTAATAAAATTAAGATTAAGTCATTTAAATAAACAAATAATTAAAGTATCAAATGAAATATAAATAATAATTCTTAAGAAACTAGTTAAGTAGATATGAATATCTCGTCTATTATTTAATCAAAGTTTGCTAGACATTTTGATCGTGTAAATTATATTTTTAAGGCTAAAAGTTGAATAAACTATTATTACTTGTGTCATTCTGACTTTTCCATTTTATATAGAATTTTTTATTTTGATAATAAAATTATATATTTTTTGTTTTGTATTTCTTTCTCCATTTATGGTCAAAATATTTTATATTCAAATACTTAAAATACATTTTATTTTTAATAATCTTATCAAATCATTATTTTTGACCTCGTAACTGGGGGAACAACAGCGTGAGAACTATTAGTAGAGAGGCAAGGGACATGGACCCCAGGAACAAGTCGTGACTACGCCACCCGAACTGGTCTGAACCGATGCCGAAGATCCAAGTCTTTCTACAACTAGGGACACGATAGAATCACTAACAAGGATGGGATTATTGACTACTTTGTGTTGATTGAATGAGAGCAGTTTTTAGATCATCAAAGCCATTAACGAACAATCCTACTTGATACATATTGGTGACTGAATCAAACTGTGATCTAATTGCAACGTGATACTCCATTCTTGGCTTCAAGATTTTTTTGTGAACCGGTTGACTGTTGTCGGAACACTTAAGTCAAACCCAGTATATTCTGTAGACTCGGTATATATATGGCCCTAATATTCAAACTAACTAATATAGAGCTATTAAATATATATAAATCACAAAATAAATAAGACTGATTAATATATAGTAGAGATCTCTATTAAATTAGCATCTCTATTTTATTAATTCCCGCCTTGCATTACTTTCTCTAATCTTTTATCATTCCAAGTTTTTAACTTTTAATTCATAATATATAATTTAATTTATTTAAAATGATCATTAATTAATGAGATGAATAAAATAGATAAGACAATTAAAATACGAATATCAGGTGATTTTTAGTTATTTTAATCTTCATTAGTTTAGATTTATTTTTAGAGGCTTATTCCATATATCATATCTAATCGACATTTAATCCGCATTAATCTTTTCTTAAATCTATTTTAATATTATTTAATTTCAATTACAATTATTAAATATAGATAGCTGAATTTCTATCTCATATTTTATTGTTTAGTTAACATTTTAGAGAATCTATATATCTAATAATTTTTAAATAGATTTAATAGACTATCATGTAATTTTTGCTATAGATAGATTTTGCCATTTTTTATTAATATTCTGCATAGATAAATGAGAGCAGCAAATAACAGATACAAAATGAGCATTGAAATCAAGGTATTATTTATATATTCGAAAGTAACAATTTAAACATAAGGAAAATAAACTTTTATAAATGATTATTAAATTTATGAAAGCATTTAATTTTATTTAAAATAAATCTTTTAAAAATATATGTATATGCACAATTAACTGTGATTATTATAACTTTACTGAAAAAATAAAATTTATTACTTCTATTGGGGAATTTTTCAAATAAAAATTGAAGCAGACAAAACTATGAACAAAATCTAATGAGATAAAAATATATTTCAATATAAAACAATTTAGGATAGTGATTTAACAAAGTGATATAGTTTTACATATCTTTGAAAGTGTTTTATACTATCTATGGTAAAATAATAAACTTTAATTTTTACAGTTATAAATTACTGTTTATTTATCAAACAAACTATTTTTTAATAATAATAATCAAGTATATAGATTTTTTTAGTAGCTATTGACGATTAAGAAAATATATATAATAGAAATTCAATATCTAAATAAAAGTAGAGCATATTCAAAACAACGATAAACAATACTCTATTAATTCCTTTTAATAAAATAAAACAATCATATAATTGATTCTAATTCTGAAAAAATAATAAATTTCAGTGCTTTTAAAATGTAATTTTCTTGTACAAATTATGCATTAAAGGTTAACTTGACCTTATTTCAGTTTAATTTATACTTTATAATTACTGGATAGTCTTAGCTCTCTGAAAAAGTTAAGCTTTCCTTTTATTTTATTTTTGAAACTGATTTAACTTGCCTGCTGTAGAATGTATATAGCGAATTATATATTATTTTAATTTAAGATAATTCTGTTTTTTATTTTAATCACAAAGTTAGCGACACTTAATAAGTAAGAAACAGCATTTAATTTACTAATATATCGATGATCCTTATTACTGGTTAAATGATTTCTTCGAAAATAAAAAACATCTCAAAACAAAGAGAATATTTATTATAACTCTATTTATATTTAAAGAGTTGTCTTTTGATTAATTTAATAAAAATCAAATTTATTTATATTTGCTCATGAATTTATTATAAAGTGATTTAATTTAAACAACTATAAATTCTTAAGCAAATAATTAAGCATTTTTAAACTCTCAAATTCCAACTTGATTTTCTTCAATTAGATCTAACAAGGAGATTAATTATTAGACTCATCAATTATATATTTAAAACGTTGCGGATGTTTTACTATTTTTAATTACTTTTAGATATTTTATTTTAAATATTATTCATTAGATATATATCTATATTTATTATTCGAATGATCATAATTCTTCCCAAATAGGTATTGCTGCATATAGTTTTTCCCCATCAGTTTTTATTATTACAGTTAAGTATATTTTTATAAGAAAAAAAATAAATGCAATATTTAACCTGCAAATTTTATGTATTTATCAAACAAGAAAAATACCAATCTGTGATGACTTGAACTCTCGAACTTTTTAGATTTTTTGGTAAAAATGCAATTTCCATTCAGCAGCACCGAGCTTCTATATTACAAGAATCTTTATATTCTCAAAAATATCTAAAGCTTTGATGTCATAGAACTCCTTCTGCTAGGCAAAGATCAAAACATTTCTTATAAATTTGCTTTAAATCTGATAGTGTGTTTGAGGAATTCACTCATGTTGCTATAGAATTTATATTGAGAATTCCCAAGGATAGCAGAGGAATTCTAGTAATTGCTCTGCCGTTTCGCTCAATTTTTTAGGCTTCATATCTCCATAGTAGAATCATTTCAGCTGCATTCTTTTCGAAGTGTGAGTGTTAGAGTTACAATTTAGTTGAGGCCGTCACAAATCTTAGTGGAGATTGATGCTCGAGTCTGTTGACTTTAGTTCCCATTGCCTGTTGCAATGGGAACTATGATTATGTTTCAAAAAATTTAAGTAATTATTGTAGATAATGATTTATTATTAATAACATTTGATTATATTTCCTTGCACTAAAAATTTCATATTCTTTTATCTTTTCCTCTAACTTTATGTGCCTCAATAATGAGTTTTTATTCTTGAACAATAGCTTCAATCGGAGATTGGCTTTCAAATAAATCCAGAAATACTATATTAATTTATTAGTATATCACTATTTTAATTATCTTTCTCTTCTAAAGGCATCTTTGAAAGGCTCTTAGACAACTTAAATTATCTCTTATCTGTTATTTTTTACTCTTCTATCTTGTTTTTATTTATAGTCTGTATCTTGATTTCATGCCTTATCCCAATGTCAGTAAAAATATTACTACATTTTAGTGTAAATATATAAATTATTTATTTAAAATTGCTTTAATTGAATATCAGGTGTATACTCCTTAGAAGTTTGATAATCTAGGTGTCCAATTTAGAATAGAAATTAGCAATAATTGTTTAAGTAAACCAATAAGCATCTATACCTTTTAATAAATTACATACCCTAATAAAACATCTCAATTAAGCTTTTATCATTATTAAATAAAATATTTAAAAAGAAAGATTCGGGTATTTATGACTATGAAGTAATATGACATGATTATCCTTTTACTTCTTCATTTATATTATAGTATTCTATATCAATTTCTTAATGATTTAACATACAATTTATTCATTTTTTTGGAAAAGAAATATCACTTGAATGAATTGCATCTTAATTTATTGAATTATTTCCCAAATCAACTGGATTCAATTATTATCAAAAAGACATCACACCCATCCTGTATATGATAGTGATAAATTGCTGATACTGAGGACTGAAACCTGTGTTACTTCTTGATCAATATTCTTCATAATTTAAAACTTTATACTCTTATATATTTTCCACACAAAATTTTATAATTTGTTTAATTTATAATAATTAATAGTAAGACTAAGAAATATAATGGGTTACATTCATATTTATAAATTCTTATATTAAAATTATAGAAAAGGCTGATTAGATAAAGAGTATTGTGATCAAATACGTGTTTCTTTGTAAAATATGTTATAATTATAAAATAACTTATCCGTGAATAAAATGAAGAAATTGTCTTAAATCTAGTATAATTATAAATTAAACATTTTTTTATATTTAACATTTAAAACAAACTTATTGCATTATTTGAAATATTATACTTATAACTAAATTATGATAACAAACCGATTGCTCCATATAATATTTTTGTTATATTGAAATTGTATCATCTTTGAAAATTAATATGGTAGTGGAATAAGTGAAATATTAACTTTATGAAAATTAAAACTCATCATAACACACCATGAGTGAAACCAATAAATAATTTCTGAACTTTAATATTCAGAAGAGTGCCGCTTCATTTCGCTGTTCTTCGCAATTTATTCCTAGATGCTCATTACTACTTCATTTTCAGCTTGGGGATTTATGTTGTGCCTCAAACCTTAGTTGTGGACTTGGTCTATCACTGAATATGAAGCTTACTAGCTAAGTTAGGTTGTAACTATCTCTTCCATTCAAATCTTTCTCACATCTCTAGTATTCTTGTCTCCTAGCACTATTTGTCACTGATTTACCTCGATCATTTTTCCTATCTGTCATCATGATATATAAGTTTGTTTGCTTTGCTTCCTTTTCCATCTCCACTTGTTTCCATATAATCGAGGTTTTCTTTTATGGGTTTGTCTCCTTCTTCTTTCTTGATTGCCAAGCCTGATTTTCTAATATCATATTTGTTATAGCCGACCTGTAACTTAAATATCAGGTTGCATCTTTGCATGCTAATCCAGTCTTTTACAACCAACTTAATTTTGAACATACCATTTCTGTAGACAACAATAAATTTAATAAATTTAATTATTAGGTTCTATTCTAAAAGATATTTATTCGTGAAGGCAATTCAAGATATGAAGGTTACAACTAGAGATTTTATTTGAATTTCACATAAATTAAATTAAATATTCAATTATATTAAATGATAAACCTATTTTTACGAAGTTATAAGGTTTATTTGTACATTTTAGAAGTTTTATTTTAAGTGAATTCTATATAATAACAACTATAAGGAACATTATTTGTCAGCTTTTGACTTGAGTAGTTGCTCTTACTTGATTGAAAAATGCTTTTTTAAAGGTGATTTTCATTTTTATTAATTATTCAGTTAGATGCTATCAAGTAAGGATAAATTCTTATATTTAAATGGAAATAAGTTATTTTTAATATTCAACAAAATATAAAAAAATATTTAAAACTATAAGAAATAAAGAAAGAAAAAAGTAACATTTTATTTAAGATTTTTTGTAATAAATAACTAGTAACTTTTTTTGTTTTATTGGATAACATAAATCTTGAATGTACAAAATAATTCTTAATTGTTTTTACTAATTTGAACTTAATAGTATAAATGTAAAAAAGATAGTAAGCTATATTAATGATTATTGCTTGCTTATATATGTTATTTATTATACATTCTTTGCCTTTAAGATACCTCGCTCATTATATTATATCTCTCGTGCATGGAAAGTATGAAATTACTATTGTTTAGCTTGGTATTACACTCTATCTCTCTCTTACCTTTACTTCTCTCGTCACTAGAAAATACAATCTAATGAATTTAGACCTACTTCTTTGTATTATTGTATCTTCTGTATTTTGTAATTCTCCTTGCAGGGATGATTTTGTATGATCCTGTTGATATGTTGACAATTTGTCTTGATAGTAAATATTAGTTTGAAGAGATAAGACAAAAGTACAATTTTATGTTTAATGCATATAGGCATGAAATCTTAAAAAATCAATATGATCATTCCTTTAATAAAAATTTCTGTGAATATCTCCTCAAATTTTCTTCTCTCTAAATCCTCTTTACCAAGATAGTTGCATGGCAAAGATTTACTATCTCTGAAACTAATCTCAACTTTAGCTATCATTAGAATTTCGATTACCACTATGACAAACGATATCACAAAAAATCTTCGAATGAAAAATTTACACGGGCATCATATATTGATTTATCATACCGAAAAACAAGAAAATAAAATGTCTGATTTAGTAATTTGCGAAAGAAAACGAGATAAGTGAATATACTTGTTTCGCTAAACATCTTATGCCGTTTACCTAGGGTCTTTCGCATGTTTTTCGTATGAATAGTGATTATAATCAACGATATCATTATAAGCTAATGATTTCCTTTACTTTTAATTGGTCTTCTGATAGAAGTCTAGACAACCTCGATGAAGTTGAAGTGTCTATGTAAATTCCCATTATTATACTTTTGAAGATTTCAAATTAATTGCAAAAAAGTTACTTAAATACGCGATCAGAACCAATCCTCTTACCTAAGAGTCACACGTGTTTCCAGTATTGCTATAAATGTTCACATTATTACTGGACTACATTAGGCCATTGTTCTTTAGTAGCCATGTAAAGTGGAACCATATGATGTTAATGTGTTATTATAAATGACAAAAATGTCTACCCCTGAACTTCTTCTTCCCATAAATTATTAACTACTGTGTCCTGCTTACTAAAGAATCCTAATTCATTAGCTTTAATTTCAGTTAGAGATTATAAATCCTATAAGATAAGAAAATTTTGAAACTTAGATATTCTTATTAAATAATATAATGTGGATTGTTGAACTTCTTCAAAAAAATGAAGGGACCTCTTAACTCTATGTAGTATAAACCAAATTCTTTGAAGAACTTACTTTTTAGTTGGAAGTGAAACTGATGGTTTAAGCTGAATTTTCAATCAATACCACCACTTGCTACTGTGAAAGAAGTTCCCCTGTTAGCCTTAAGTTAAAACTAAAGCATTTTTAATTGCTTTTTCGGGCTTCACATAGTGTAGATTGTTCATTCTAAACTAAGATCATTAATTTTATATTTACTTACAGTAATGATTTAAATAAATATTACATTCTTGGTTTAAACTTTAATTTATATATTAAGCTTGTATATTCAAAATGGGGAAATTGTAAAAATAAAATTCAAATTCAAATTATATTAATATAAACAGCCTAAAATTTGCAAGGGGTTTAAATAGAATTTGATATAGTAAGTATCCAAAAATATCTGTATGAAATGGCCGTTACTATGCACCAACTTCAACAAAAAGTTGGAAAGTTCGAATCCTGCTTTGGAAATTCTTTTATTTTTCGTTCCAATATATTTTTATTTATTTTGAAAGAAAAATAAAAGAATTTCCAAAGCAGGATTCGAACTTTCCAACTTTTTGTTGAAGTTGGTGCATAGTAACTGCCATTTCATACAGACATTTTTGGATGCTTACTTTATCAAATTCTATTTAAACCCCTTGCAAATTTTAGGCTGTTTTTATTAGTATAATTTGAATTTTATTTTTACAATTTCCCTATTTTGAATATACTATATTAATAATTACTTCCCTTTAATTATGACTTTGTGCTTTCGTAACAATCCATTTCTTAATTTATTTAAATTACTTTGATTTTTATCTATTATAAACCTTCATCTATATTTTTCTTACATTATACTTATTATTAGTAACATCGAAATATGATTTATAAGAATGGTAAATTTAAACAAAAATGCAATTCTTGAAATTTGTAATTTAATTAATAGAAGGAAGAGCATATTATAATTAATTTATAATAAGGTTAAATAAATTTGAATAGATCTCATTTAAGTGTGTAATAAAGCTAATTTTATTCCTAATTTTCTATATAATAAAAAACATCGTGAATATTTTTTCAGAATTAATCATTGTTAGATTGAAATGGAACAGATAAACTAATTAATATACTTCGTAGTTCCAAATACAATATAATTTTGGAAATAATCAAATCAAACATTTTACTAAATATACAGTATAACGAAAACAAGACAGCAATAATGTAAATAATAAATATAAATTGTGAGCAATAAAAATTGTTATATTAACATCAAAATAATAAAAGTTATTTGTGAATAAATTGTCTGCTGTTTTCTATAAGCAAGAATTGTTAATGCTGCTTAAGTTGTTTAATTCATTAAGGTAGTGTAAGATAGTGCTGATATAAGTCCATATCGCCTCTTATTTGCTACTTATTTTTTAATTAAATCGATTTATAATATTAAAACAAATTATTTAGTATAATTCATATTTAATATCTCAGTGGAGAAATTTGAATCAGTATTAATATTTAAAAAAAACAAAAATATATAATTTGATGAGATATCCAACTACATCTTTAGGCAAGAATTGTAGACATCTTTTCATTTTAAATGAAGAATAGTCAACTTAATTAAATTTAAAATTTCTCACTTTGGCCAATTTGGTTATATTTTATATTTATTATAATTAAAGTTTAAATACATTTAATTAATTAAATATATAATACAACTCTTCCGCTTTGTTCTACTAAGGTCACTGGCTTATAAGTATTTATCAGTAATGTTAATTTCCTCTCATCAATAACAAATGGATGCACTCTATTCTATATTTTCCTTTTCTTTTTAACTTTTTCCTATTCTTTCAAATCTGTATTTTTATTAACTATAAGTAAAACTAGAAGAATTCGTTGCATTACTATGTACTTTTTGGCTTTGCCTCTTTCGTAATCATTACGAGTCATCAGCTTAAATCGTCTATCACATTTGATTATCAAAATGAAGTCATTATATATCAGTTACATTTTATGTGTTTATACCTCATTTGACTTTAGCAACAGCAATATTGCTACTGGCAAGATACAGGAGAGAGTCAATATGTTTTTGAAATGATTTAAATTGTATTTGTTGATTGGATGCCTCTGATTCCTTAATGCGATATCTCAATCTCATCGAAGCAATCTTCCGCATCATACTCTGTTAAGCTATTTATAGATATGTTAAACATATAATCATTTATCTGTAATCTGAATTTCAGAATAAAATCATTTAACCATGTCTTTAGCTGTCTCTCTTGATTCATCTAAAGCATACAGATTAAAATAACGGCATTTAAACAAGCTTGACCTTTGAGACAAAAGTTCAACTAGTTCAGTTAGCCTGCTCATTGAGCTATGTGGAGTCTTAATGACTATTATTGGTTTTTCAACTGCACTTATTGGTAAATAATTTATTGTTGCACAACGTAATTCAAACAATTGATAATTAAAGTAGTGTTGAGCTATTTATGCTTCATTTTATTAAAATAAATATGTTACCTTGTGTTAATTAATTATATAGGGGTAAGTTAGTGATTATTCGTATTTATCAATTAGTATATATTAAAATATTAAAATATATTAAACTCGATATTATTGATTTTAAATATTAGTTATTTCAATTAAATAGCAGTGAAATTAATTAATTTTTTATAGATTATCAAATATTGATATAGAGGAGTATTTAACTCATTCAAATACTTCAGATTTGTTCATTCGTAACCAATAACTAGCTCATATTTATGCTATAAAATACGCAATTAACCCAATCTATCAATTGCTTATGTTCATGCCAATCGAGAAAAGTGTAAATATGATAAAGGATCTACCTGCTTTTTTAAATTGCTTTTATGTAATTATGGAATTTCTTGCGTTAAAGGAATGTTTAATAAGTAATTGCAATACATCATTTAAATTACTACAAAGTCAAGTCAAATTAAAACATGTTACTTTAATGCATTTAATAATCAAATATTATTTGATAATGTATTATTTATTGTCACACCCTATTGGTACTCATAGATGATGAATTGAAACTCTGAGTGCTTCAGTTACGAGTGATTGACTGAAAACTACAGCACTAGTTAACCAAAGAATTAAATAGGTGACTGTATAAACAGAAAACAGTAAGTAGTATAGTCAAACTAGTTTTTATTAAAATTATAAACAATTTAATTCTAGAAAAAGACCAGTATACTTACATAGTAAATAATGTCCTTTTAACTGATGTTCATAAAAATATAATAGCTTAGATGAGAGGAAAACTCTAAAATGTGTCTTATAAAAACGAGTTAATTAATTATTTTTGAGTTTTTGAGTAGCTTAATCATAAATTTTATTTGTCATGATAAGTAATTAAAGTGTGTCCAATAATAGAGTCGAAATATTTTTAAAATGCTTATATAGGAGAGCTTATTATAAAGTATAAAAGAAACTATTCTTTCATTTTACTAATTAAGAAAATTAAGAGTAATCATCCTTCTTAATAACATATTCAAATTAGCTTATAAAATAGACACAAAATACATGGAAAATAATTACAGTAGAGAAACTCATATTCTATTTTATATATGATACTAATTGCTATGAATTTATTTTTGTTTAATTAAATGAAAAAAACTGCTTTTTAAATTAAAATATATAACGATTTAACGAATATTCTAAAACGATTACTTTTTTATCTTTTAAATAATGTTTAAACAGAGATAAATACAATATTAATGAACTTAGTTTAATTTTTATTTCTCAAATCATTATCCATTCCAGTTTAATTACTGTCTCTAACAATCCTTCTACTTCTTTTGGTAGCTATATTTTGATCACAACAAGGCCTTCAAGAAGTATAAAACTTGTTTTTACAAAAGTAAATAGAATGACTTAAAAATTTGGCAGGACTTAGCCTATGGATATATCAAATCTGTAGAATCAGCATTTCTTAATTTGCCCACAAATAATTAACTGAAAAGAAATAGATTAGATGTGATTGAGTTTAATATTATCGATTATGAATTTATGATTTTAAAAATAGATTAATTGTTCAGCTTCTATATATATTGATTGTATTCTGGTTTTAATTAAAAATGTACTAATGTATTTCATGCTAATAGAATTAACTTACTTAAGACTCAATACCTCTGCATATAAAATCTATGAGGTCAATTTTTCAGAAATTTAAATACATAAAATTGCAAAGTTTACCTTTAATGAATACTTATTGCTCAATATTATGAATTTCTATTAACATTTTTAAAATTAGGGTCCTTTATTCAGCGCCAGTCCTCTTTCTCTCAAACAAACAGAAGAAGTCATGTATTCTCATCTAAGATTTTAATCAAACTATTATATCAGCTCTCACCGCTAAATAAGAATTAATTTTAGAATTAATGAACATAAAAATAACAAAGTTATTATTTAAATAACTGTAGATATTTATTAATCTTTGCTACAAATTCCCCATATTTATTATTCATATATGGAACTCATTAATATAATATAATTTATAAATTATAATACATTCTACTTTATTATAATTATGTATAGCCTAAATCGTTTTTATTTTAATAATTAATTTAATCTTTTTGAAGGTACTTGTAATAAAAATTTCTCGAGATTAATATTATGGTAATTTTATCTTTACCTTAGTAGCTACAGATAGAAACTTCAATTTAGATGGCTACTTACTTTATTACTG
>ARYC01000204.1:0-15824 GCA_000711775.1 Oxytricha trifallax | reverse complement strand
GTTTTGAATATGAAAGGCTAAACATAACACCTGTATTTAATGTTCCCTACAGTCCTCAGTTCAATGGAATTGAATTATATTGGGGGTTATTGAAAGGCCACTACAAGAAACTTCTACTATATCACTTGATGCAAGACTTGAAGATAGATGTAGTAGATTTTATTAAGAGTGCTGCTAAGAGAGTAAGCGATGATAAAGCTAAAGTATGCGCAAGAGAAGGGAGATTTTGTGTATATAAATAAGTATTCGAGTGTTCACATATTAAATTTGCCCGTAAAGGGATTTGGCTTCTCTTTCTTTTCTTCCTCATAGGGCTTGCTAGGGCCTATGTTTCTTCTCTTAGTGCCAGCTCCTGCATCTATGTTCATCTCTTCTGGCTTTTATAAATCTTTGATGAGCCTCTTACTCAATTCATGTTTTACTTGAGACTTCTCTCTCTCTGTTTAATTTGCTGCGCTCTTTCATCAAGTATATAGCAGTACCAGATTTTTCTATAAAGTTAGAAGACTAAGCTTACTTGAGATGAAAGGATGCTTCTGAAGTTCCTACAGCCAGGTGTCACTTATATTAATACCTTGCTTCTCTTTTTCTTCAGGAGAGATGCTGTTGCGTTTCTTATGAGCTTCTTAAAAAACTTCATTTAAGTACTCAGGTTTCAGAGTTGCAAGAACACCAAAGAAGAAGTTTCTCTCTGGCAACTTATTTGAGAGCTATAGCTTTGATGGAAGGTAGATAGCTACTTCTGGATCACTCATAGCATCATCATAAAGGTTTGTCACTGATATTTCAGGGTATTTAGGTATCTCTATCATCCTAATTTCATTAGACTTAAAAGCTTTTTTCTCTTCACTAAGTAAGGCTTTTAAGAATGAGATTTTAGTTCCTTCCTGGGTTGGCAAGAAAAATTTAACTATGGTTAATCTATTAGTATTAGTTAAAAGTTTACCTAACTAAACCAAGTACCTATAGAGGTCGTCTTTACTTCGAAATTTTTCTATTAAATCTTGAGAATAAATTCTCTTCATTGCATCATTCATAGACTCCATCTTGTTTCCTCTTTCTAGAATTGTTAATGAAATTTAAAATTATGGATATCCATTCTAAGTTTATTAAAATCTTGCTTCTTAATAGGGAGGACCTACTGGAGGTCAACCTTGAAAAGTAATGAGGAGGAGCATTGAAAAACTTGCTCCAAGTTTCACAGATTGATTTCCATTTAAATCAAACTTTCTCCATTAAATTGCTCCTAATAATGTTTAATTATTTAGGAGTTCCTCCAAATTAAGTTCAAACTTTATTAGGAGTTAAATTTTAAGGTTAAAACTTAATTAGGAGCATATTAAATTAAAAAATGCTAAATAATTTTACCTCCAAATTAAGTTCAAACTTGATTTGGAGGACCTCCTAAGAAACAAAACTTCATAAGGAGTATTTTAATTTACTAAAATGTATAAAATTCTCATAAAATATGTCAACTTACAGTCTTTTATTGTTAGTTAATTTTCTTACCTTTCAGCCGAGAATTTACAAGAGTGTATTATACTCAAATATTATAGTATATCTAGGCGAATTTTATCGTTATTATAATAAAATATATCAGCAAACTAAAATGAGCGCTAAGAGCGGCATTACTTGGGTCAAGTCAATAAAAGTTATCATTCCAGCAACCAAGAAAAGTAGAGACTAGAGACGCTTGTACTCAGTGGGAGCCTACTTATGACAATTTTGACCAGTCTAGCTTTGAGATTTAAATATAAGTTAAGTAGGAGGTTATTTTAGAAGTTGTGTAAATTGAGGAGGAGGTTAAACAACCCGCCATAGAGCATTAATAAATACCAGTCAAAGTTGACTATTAATGCGAAGAATGCATTAAAATTTTCTCTTACAAGTCAACTTATAAGAGACACTTGAGAGATATACACAACTGTATGCCAGGTTATATCTCAAGTATTAAAAGAAAGATGGGAAGTATGTCTGTGAGTTCTGTGAGAAGCCATATTCTCATACTAGTGACCTAAGTGCACTTAAAGAAAAAGCACAATTAAAGTTTTGTTTTTATTCATGAACCTACTGGGAATAGATTCCTCTAAGAGAGAAGATTAAGAAACTCAGTGGAGTCTCTTAGAGTTGAAGTCTAGAAGTAAAAATGAAGAAAGCAGTCAAGAACTTTCCTGTGTCTGATATCAATAAAATCATGGTTAAAATAGAGGCAATGAAGATTCCTATATTAAAATTATTGACTTAGATTCTTGCCTAGAAAGCTGCCTTACTCTTGAAGATAAAATAGAGAAGAGAGTCATTACTGATGACTAATATGCTTACTAGATATATCCTTTCAATTACTTCCTTGCTGATGACAAGTTCCAAATGGATTTGCTAATGAGTATTATTCTCTTTAAAATGCAAAGTTAAATGAGTGCAGGCATATCATCTAGCTTGATGCTATTTTACTTGGTAAGATCATGTAGCCTTCAGGCTTCCTTTATTTGAAATGACTTACATAGAATTCTTATCTGACAGTAGATGTCAGAGATAAATTGGTTAGATAGTATAGCAGATAGTTGAGGGGATTGTAGAGCTTCACAAGCTAGGTTATGTTCATAGAGACTTAAAGTCCGAGAACATTATGATGAACTTTCAGCCTCTTAGAGTTTATATTATTGACTTCAACAGAGCTCAAAGAGTGCAAGCCTTTGCATAAGGAAATGTATACGGCACTCCTGGATATTTCCCAGAGAGAGAGGATTGGAGAGATGGAGACACTTAATGGGATATCTGGGCTCTAGCAGTAATAATAATGAGAGTGACATGCCAAGAAACTATTACTTTAGCTGCAGGGTTGAGAGAGATTCTAAGCAGAGAATCAAGCAATATCTTGATAAAAATAAAATAAATGGAGGTCTCAGAGAACTTGCATACTCAACTATTATCAAGCCAAGCTAAAGAATTAACAAACAATAGAAACAATCAAACATCAACTTAGAAATATAAAATTCTGAGAACTGCCACATGACTCTAAGCTTATGTTTGTGTGAGATATTTTTAAAACTCGCTTGTTATACTCACTTAAATTACTAATATTTAAACATTAAACCCCTACATTAAACCTATTAAAACCCTAACTAAGTATGCACTAATAGTCTACTTTTATCAATCAAAAACTCAATCAAACTACTGAAAGGCTTTTGGGGTTTTGAATACTTCCCCTAATATATGGTTATGAAATTTAAATTTATGTTTACCCTGCTTGTTGAGATAAAACTTATATGGTTGTTTTAAAGCATAATATCTCCATTGTTTTTAGTCCCTGACATCTAAACTATCTGAATCGCTGAGCCTCCCATGTTAATAAATCTCATTAATAATTTCTAAAATATCCTCTTAATCTTCTACATTTGAAACTTAAGAGGGAGTTTCATTGGATAGGCTCAAAATCAAGCGAGATGCCAAAATTGTTAAAATGAGAGATAAATATTTTGATATTTTCATTTTATTTTAATTTCACTTAGATAAAGATATTATTGTTTAAAATTTATTAAAAGTTTAATAATGATATAGTCAAAGAATATTAAAAAATCATATAAAACTCCTTTTTATTTATATAAAAAACTTATTTGTAATTAGAAATCATTTACTCACGATAGATGAGTAAAACAATATATTCGTAAAAAATCCTTGTTGATTTTATAAATTAATTGAATATAATATTTACAATTTATATTGCAAAAGTAAATGAGAAAATTACTCTATATTATTATAATAAAAAATATTTTGGTCAAAAACATTATTTTTATATATTTAAGGATCAATTTAAAATGCAGATAAATTCTAATGTGAATAAAGAAACTTAGTTTAAAATAAAATCTAATTAATTTGAAATAAATAAAATTAAATTAAAATTTTTTTTGGATTAAATGCATTCACTATATTATATTAAAAGAATTGACCAAGATATATAATTTTGAAAATACTTCAATAGAAATAAGCCACAACAATTTTCAATTATTTAAAAATTATTTTTATCATTTTGCCATTATTTTTTATAAAAATAATTTTGATGATACTAGTAGCATACTCTATATATTTACTAAATATTAAACAGATAATTACGTTTCTTACTACAATTTAGATTTTAATGCTCTGTTTATACAACTTTTATTTATTTCAATTAGGGAGAAAAAATTTCAAATAAAAAAGCTTTTATTAAATAATATATTGAGAAAATAACAAATTTAGCATAAAAAGCAAATTTAGGTTTAATTTTTTACTCTTAAAATTTCATGTTATTTTTACTAAATGCACTTTTTGAATCATTAATGAAATCCGAGTTTTTGTTAACCACTATAATTAGGATATAAATTATTTGGCGTTTTAGCTTGCCCCTTTTCTTGATAGTTGATATTTATTTATGATGATTGTAGATTGTTTAGGTTGGTTTAAATTTATTATTGCTGCTATTACTGATTTGAATTTTATGGATGGTTTTTTGATTTATTTCTCTCCCAATTTTAAATAGCAACTTCTTTTCTTTAGTTTCTTTATAATTCATGCGCATATTTTAATTTCTCAACGAATGATAGGAGTCTGTTATTACTAGTAAAACTGCTCGTTGATTTTTGCACTGCAGCTAAATTTTAATTGCTTGCATTCTTCATGCTGTGTATTTTTATGTTAAATTGTGAAAATAGCAACTTGTATTATTTTAAAATTGAAATAATTTTAGATGGATGATCAAGACCAACCATTATGCTATTTATACTGTTTATACTACCCAAGTTGTTTCCATAGTTAAATTGAGGAGCTTCAAGGAAGTTCATATTTGCTTACGCCATCTATTGATTATTTTGTAAAAATTGGCCCATGTTGAGTTGAGAGTTAAAGTTAAATGATTAAACGCTGTTGATACTTTTGGTATATGGGGTATTTTAAGGATATCCTTAAATTCCATTTGATTGAAAAGATTTCATAAAAGCTGAATTCATGCTAGCTTAGGAAATTCTACTTTGCATCAGTTTCGCTAGCTCCATACTCTCTTATAATGCCTTAGGATTTTTCACTAATATAAAATAAAAAATTTAAGTAATCTTACTTAATACGAAAGGGTGAAATAATAGTTCTTGAGCTGTGGGTCTCTTTTTCTAGTCCAGTTCAAAGCAGTAGTCTAAGAATTCTTTGCACTTTTTGGATATTTTGTCTGGGTACTTTGGTGGTGCCTTGCAATTTTTAATTACGTTCATAATAGTTTTAGCATCTTTACCGAACTCAATCCAAGGTGGCTTTGATGTTAGCATTTCAATCACACAACATCCTAAGCTCCATATATCTGCAGGCTTACCATGCCCTACTTTTTGCATAATTTCTGGAGCCATCTAAAAAGGAGATCCAATTACAGATTTTGAAAGTTTTTCACCTATATAGTCTCCATTTTAATCGAAAGCTTGCATGATTTTCTTGGAAGCTCCAAAATCAGAAAGTTATTATAAATTATTGCATACAACTCCCTTAAAAATACCCTATTACTCAAATTAATTAGATATTATATTATTAAGCTTAACTACTCCCATATTGTCAACTAGTACATTTGCACATTTGAGATCTCTATGTATTATTTTATTTTCATGTAAATAATGCAATCCCTCTAACATCTATCGAGTGTATATCTTGACAAGTCTCTCATCAAATGCCATTAATTTATCAAGAAGTTGTCTTATTGAACCTCCAGGAACAAATTCAAGTAAGATATCTACTCCATCTCCATCAGCAGATATCTCTGTATTAAAATACTTTACAGTAATACCCTGAAATAATATATAATTTAATTTATTCTTATAAATGTAACTTTAAGGTAAAATCCTTATTCAAAAAGAGCTACTTTACATTTGCTTATTCACTAATTCTTTAATTTATTTCTAAATTTCCATAAATAATTTTTTATTAAAAACAATCTGCAATGAAATCTATAAGATTCTCACTTGTAAAGTTAAAAATAATGTAAGAATACTCTTCTTAAATATTTTTATGTTTTATGAATGTTAGGATGATACAGCTCTCTTAATAATTAAATTTCATGTTTTATTGCCCTTACTTCCTTCTTTAATGCATCAGTCTTTAGTGAAAACTGTAATTAATTAAAAAAATTAACTTTGATATTTTTACTTTGATTTATTTAATAGCCAACAACTGACCATTTGACATATCCAAGCCTTAATAAACTTTTCCATAAGCACCGCTTCCAATCAACTCCCCTAAGCTGAATTTAATGTGCTCACTTTCCTCTAAATTAAATATAACTCCAAATTTAATGTTTACCTATATCAATCCCAGTCTCTTGTATTAGATTTGACAATTCCCTTTGATATTCAAAATCTATAGTAAATATTAATTTAATTCAAATAAAAATGAAAAAATCCATACTTTATTATTCTTGATTTTGTTTACTACTCATTTACTTGTGATATTTATTCTGATTTTGCCTACTGTCTGATTCTATTAAATATTTATAATATTTAATAGAATCATATATATATATACATTATTTATAATTGCTAAATTGATTCTCTCCTTTATTCAAGATTTTTGTCTATACCTCGATCTTGTTATGAATTTTTTCGATTTAATTAAACCTGAGAAGGGTTTTACTATTTTTATTCAAGTTAATTTTAATTATTATTTTAATTTGATGTGTTTTATTATCTAAAATATTAATAATACAAGTTATACCGAAATTGATCCCGGTATATGTAATTTTAATTGGTATTTAATGACAAATTTCTCTAAAACTATTAAGTAATGTATTTTATTATATTTGAGATTCTTTCTAATTACTAATTACAGCTTGTGGTTAATTACTATTTGATATCAAATCAACTGGATTTTATTTATTTTTTTTATAATCACTCTTCTCTTGCTTATAGAGGTACGACGATTTTAAATTGTCCCTGAAGAACTTTCCTGCGTTGATTTTGTTCTTTTGTGCAGTTATAACTGTACCTGATTTATGATAAGGTAAAATTTTTGAAGAATAAATGAATTTTTTGATTAATATAGAATGTTGATTAATTAAGTTTTATATAAGTCTTAAATAATAAGCAAAAAGTGAATATAAGGGAATATATAACCAGAGTATAATGCAAATATTTTAGAAAGTTATTGCTCAAATATAACAAGATATTTTGAGTCAATAAATGAGCGCATGAGCGCTAAATATGTGCGCTCATGCGCTCATTTAATTAAATTTCAGTCCATATCAAAGGACATTAGTCTTAATTCTGATTCTTAAAAGAGAATCCACTCTCTGCTTTAAAGCCCTATTTTTAATTATTTATTATAGAAATATATTAATTTTAATAATATTTAAATTTACGCAATTCATTAAATTAAAAAATTACAACAGAAATTAATTCTCTATAGAGAAATCCTATTAGGTTTAATGCATTTAAGTTTTAATTAAAAATTAAAACTATATTATTAAAATTAATATATTTCTATAATAAATAATTAAAAATAGGGCTTTAAAGCAGAGAGTGGATTCTCTTTTAAGAATCAGAATTAAGACTAATGTCCTTTGATATGGACTGAAATTTAATTAAATGAGCGCATGAGCGCACATATTTAGCTCTCATGCGCTCATTTATTGACTCAGAATATCTTGTTATATTTGAGCAATAACTTTCTAAAATATTTGTATTATACTCTGCTTATATTTTCCCTTATATTCACTTTTTGCTTATTTTTTAAGACTTATATAAAACTTAATTAATCAACATTCTATATTAATCAAAGAATTCATTTATTCTCAAAAAATTTTATGTTATCAATTAATTGAAAATTTTGCTAAAGTAATGAAATTATAAAAAAGATTCGTAATTAGCAAATTAAGAGTAATGATATCAGATTTTTATTGGGAAGTGGTATTCATGTTCCTGGATATATCCTAATTTTGAGCCTTCTCTAAAATAGGATACAGCTGGCTGCCAACACCAACATTTTAAGTAAAAATATGCTTGGCATGATGAATGCCTGGCTTAATAAGTTGCAAAATTATTAGCTGATTGTTAAACACCATTCTAATGTTGATATTTTAGCTTCCACCGTTAATATTGTAAGAAAGAAATTGGTTTGGGTATATGATTTGACTATTAGTTTTTGAATTACAAAAATTGATGAATAACTTTTATCAAATAATATTCATGGAGCTGTTTGTGAGCGAGTCACTCATTAAAGCCCCACTGAGTCCCTCATTATTATTTTTACTACTATATTGACTATTTAGTAGGGAGTTGCTAATCATTGTGTGATCTTTAAAATTTGTGATGTTTGTCACTTAAGTTGAAGATCCATTTAGTCTAGATTGATGTTTTTCAATTGATTTCATGTTTTCAGACCCTATTGTCCCTCCACCATTACCAGTTTTTGATAAACTCATGTCTGATTATTCTTGAGATAGCACTAAGATATACTAAACTAAGTAATCAAATTATAATATTATTTAGAAATATTGACTCATTGTATTTTAAGTTGAAATTGGAGCACCAAAAGAAAATGCTTACACACTTGGATCTTTCTTTTGAGATGACATGCTTGAAATTGTTTGCTTTACTAATTTTATTCTTTTGACTGGGCTATTACTGGCCGTCTGATTATTCAATTAAAGAAATCGGATCAGACATTTAAATTAGACATTAAAATCAATAACATTTTTGGAATAGCAACTACTGATATCTTAATGATTCCTGAGAAGTTATCTGATTAATTTTAAGTTTGATTTCCTGTATTTATCAGACTCCTATCTTATCCCTATAAAATTATTGGTATTAACATTTGTCAAATATATTGTTAATTAGTAATTTAAATTACAGGGGAGGGGGATTTCTTGTCCCTTGCAGTCTCATTCACCCTACGGAAGAATCTTGCCTCTGACATTTTAATTTATTTATTAAGCAATAATTATTTAAAAACATAATATAAATCCAAATTTCACTGCCCTTAACCATATATATTAAACAACTTTATATTATGCAATTTAAGGTTTATATTTATCTAATATCCCATTACTTAATAATAGGAAATGTTAAACATAATTTTTTATTATTTTAAATATGATTTTCATAAAATATTTGATTTCTTATCAGCATAGAAAATATATTTGATGTTAATATGAATAATTAGATAATCAAAAATTCATTTTAATTACATATTTTTATGTTGGACAGGAAAACTCTCTTTTGGGTACATAAACCTTATAGGGGGGTGAAATTCCTCCCCCAAATAATTATTAAAAATTACTTATAAAACAAATTTCTATAAATATTAATAAATTAATTAATTGCAATAATAGACTTGAGTGAAATATAAAAATTGAGAGTTTCCAGATGATTCAAATATTGAGTAACTTTAACTTGTGCTAAATATCTAAAAACTTACAGCTTTAACTTGCAACATTTTCGATCTAACGCGCCTAACTCGTTACTTGAATTATTGCATTCGTTGCATATTTTCTGCTTCATCTATAGCACAAATTCATTATTATAATTATTCTTAAAAATCAAATAAGATTTTGACACCAATAACTTTTGAAACTAATCACTGAAAATTCATGAAGTGTTATGGTAATTTGACTTACCGATAATATTCAAGCTGTAGCTGTTTAAGTGGCTTGTTTTATTTAAATTGAGTTTTTACCTTGCTCCATAAGTTGGATGAGCTATTACGAGCTATGAGATGTCGTCAATATCTTCAACTTACAGGTCTTATTACTATTATTATTATTATAGTGTGAATAATGACTTTAATCAAGGTTCATCGTTAAACCCAGACTGCGCATGCCTATAATTTTAAGATGCACTTCGACCTGTTTAAGTGGCTAATCTATGGTTTTAAATCATGGACAAATCTCCCATTTGAAAAGACATATCCATTATGGAATTCGCTTCTTAATTTTAATTGATAAGTTTGACTTCAACTCCATTCTTTACACAAACTTAACCCATTTTTAATATATACAAGTCCTTTAAATAATAAATTTGTAATTAATTTCAGATCCTAATTAATTGCACTTTGCACCCACTTGCTTCTACAAATATTAATCGCTGAATTTAATGCATAATTAACATATCTATCTATTTCCAATTCAAAGCGAAATTGCTGATTTTAAATAAAATTCAATATTTGGAATAACTTTTATTCTGATAAATTGTATGACAAAAACAATCTACACAAATTTAATTGCTTAATAAAAAATTTATGCTTCTATTATAAATTTATTTATATTTTTCTACAAATACTAATAATATTTATCAATAAATGCTCGAAATAAATAGACTCCCTTATAAAAATAATATATAAAAAATAGATTTGTCTATTATTAATTTACTCAATTAAAGTCAAATTTACTGCTAAAGTCATTAGCAATGAAAGCATCATAACCACCTCCAGCTGAATTTTAAAATATAGATTGGTTAAACTAACTGTCAGAGTCAAAATTATCGAAATCATAGCGTGCTCCAAAACCAGTTGTTGCTCCAAAGTTATTGTTGGCTGTGCTCGCTGGTTGAGTGGAAGCTGGTTACTAACTATAAGAAGCACTTGCACCATATTGATCATATGATTAACTTTGATTATTGTAGTCGAAGTGATTGCTGCTTGCATGCTAAAAATAGTTAGGAGTAATATTAAACACATGGATATATTTTGATTATTCATTAAATTTTTAAGTATGCTAGTTGTTATATTGGTCTTGAGCACCATAGGAATTGTCTTAATAGTAATTTTAAGAAGATTGAGCAGCAGCCCCGTTATAAGTAGTATCTTAATAGTCATATCCATTATTTTAAGTTTGATTATAGTCATTATGAGCAGCATTCGATTAGTTGTAACCTGCATAGTTATTATTCGAGTAAGAATCCTTTCTTGACAAATCTTCATGCTGCACATACCCCCCATGATTGAAAGATTACTATTGAGGGGAAGTTGATGATGCTGGCTAGTTATGAGTAGCACTAAGAACGCTAAGTCTTTTATACATTACACTTTCAAGTAACTTTTTAGCATAGTTAACTTCTTACTGTTTTAGTCAAGAGTAATTTTGGCTTCTGAACTTCTATTTCTCTCTGTCATAAGCAGCTATCTTTAAATCTCAAGATTTCTTAAGATAGCCTAGAATTCTCTGTCAAGTTCATCCATTTACTAAATTATTTTCATATTCTCGTTTTAGATCTCATGATATTGGGCTTGATCTTGCATGTACAAATTTTTCATGAGTTAAATTTCCTCTTTGCGAATTTAAACCTTGCCTTGGTCTAGTTTTATAGGGGGAGGTAACTGCTGTCTAGGAGATGATTGTTGGGATTTGGTATTACTAATCTAAAAATAAATATATTTAAAAGAGTTTTATTATATCATTTTAATGCATACTCTGGCTATTAACTGATATCTACTACTGCATAATTGGATTTTAAAAGCCTGGTTATAATTTTAAAGAAGATTTATCAGGGGAAATATCGATAAAGTTGACTGATTTCTTTTGACCAGATCCTTACAAGTTTACACTGATATTTCCTATAATTGGGATTGATTATCTGTCCTAATTTTGGTTCAGGATCTTATTCAAGTTTTAAGGCTTGATATTTACTTGTTAACTTTACTGTGTTTAGGGACCTTATCCTAAGAGATCAGTTAGTTTACTTTAAAATATTTATTAATACCCAATAAAATATTTTAATATGAAAAAAATCAATCGATTGGAGTTGAGGTGTAGGAATGTTTTAGGGTTAAATTTATTACTATTATTAAGGCACTTAATTTTATGGATTAGGCATTTACTGTTGTTGCACTTATTATTACTGCATAGGTTGCTGCATCTATTGTTAATTATTTTGTATTTACATCATTTAAGGATTGCTTTACTGTTGCATTATTCTTTACTAAAGTTTTTGAAGTAAGTTTCTGGGTCAACAGAGAGCAAAGATTCTTCAGGCAATCTTGGAGGTAACTCTGATCCTTGTTTTTTCTTGTATAAGTAATGGATAGTAACTACAAATAGAGGCTTGTCAAATCTGTCTTTATTTTCGGGATTAACGAGGTTCCATACTTGATCTTGTGAAGCTTAGTCCATTTAGGTTTATGTAAATAACCCTCTCACTTTTCACTAGATAGGAAACCCATATTTTCCTTGTCAACTTAAGCAAATATTTTAAGATATCTCTCCTTTTCTTCAGGTTGAATAAACCATGGAGACTGCTTAGCTCTCTCTAATACTTACTAATGCATCATTTATTGCTGCTTCATCATTTATTGTTAAGCCTAATTCATTACCTTTTGCTACTAAACTTGATTAACTGAGGGAATCAAGGATGAAATATTGTTGAATTAATTCAAATCAAGAGAGTCAAGATCAGGCAAGGAAGCTGCTATTTCTTCGGCTCTAATCTCAGGTTTTTCTCTTACTTACTCAGACGAAGTCAAGGCAAGAGGTGCTGGGTCAAATTTTGGCAAGTCAACATCAATATTAAATTGAAGTGACTCTTCATTTGGTTTTATACCATGTTAAGCATAGGCAATCAATCTAAGCGCAATGTAAAATTCATCTCTTGTCAAGTACTCTGGGGTTGTTCTAGCTGCTAAAAGCCAAAAATTCTTAAGAAGATCAACAGGTAAACCGGATCTTTTAAAAAAAGCTACACCAACCTAGCCTCCAACTTTGTTTGTTTGATTGGGATCAGCTTACATCAACAAGTTTGAGTAATAGCCTTTCTCTTTGTTCGATAATTGTATCTTAATAGGAGCTTTTTTCTCCATTCCACCTGGCATTTACTAATGCTGCATACCTGGTCCACCTGGAATTGAAGTTTAAAAATTCCCACCCATTTACTGAGGCGGCATATTTCCCATTCCTGACATATTCCCTGCGCCCATCATCGCTGGATTATTCATTTGAGTTTGTAAATTTTGTGCTCCTGGGTTTCCCATCTACATACCCATATTCATTTAACCACCGAGAGCAGGACCCCCTGCAGCATTTAGTCCTTAATTGAGCATTTATTATTGCATCATCTATTGTTAAGGGTTCATATTAGAATGACTAATCTAAATTATTTTAAAAATGATAATAAGTTATCTTCAAATTAGCAACAAGTGTTTCTAATAAGAAAAATAAAGATAAAAAATTGAATTAAAAAATAAATTTTTATCAATATAATCAAAAATTTGTTTAACTATCAATGGATTCTTTTGAGTCGATAGTATATTCTAGTTTATCATTAAACTCCATTTCATTGTTTACTATTTATTTTTAGAAATTTAATCTTTCAAGAAACCTTTTGTATTATTTCTTTAGGCAATATATTATCAAGCAAAATACCAAAAGTAAACCTAATAAACCTTAATTAATTCACGAGACTTAGTTGTATTTAGTTTAAAAGAGTCAAAAAAGTAATAATTAGTGTCATCTAAATAGTGTTCATATTTATTCCAAATTTGACATTCTCAAATAAAAAGGGATCATAGGTAAAGCTTATAATTTCCCCAGTTTGATTGTCTTTGAATTGAGCAATTAGCCCAATAGCCTTCACTACCTAAATATCTTCTTTCAAAAGTTTAATTTAATTGTTTTCTAATCCTTCTTAAGTCTACAAAAGTTTGAAGATATTTTTGTTTTTGGTATGTTTAATGGAACAAAGTGAAATCATGTCAAGGTGTCCTTTAGGATCTGTAGTTGCGTAAATATGATAAGTTACATTTTATACTGGTTCGAAATGGGATTAAGGGATTGTAATATTTTGATTGTCATTATTTTCTAAACTATCTAAATGATAAACTACAGGTTCCCATTTGAGGGTGAAAGATTTTTCATCACTTAAGTCTTCTTTAATTTAAAATTATCTGTGATTTTTGGAACCTTAAATCTAGTACTTTTGGTATATCCCTTATTGACTACTATTAACAATAGAAGCCTTTATATGATAAAATGAATCTTATTGGTCTTTAATGTCTGAGTAAAATTCATTAGTCGATTATACGCCTAGGTATATAGTATCGTAGGGGTAATTTTATATTTATTTCACTTAAGAATATATTTAGCCAAATTACAGGGAGGATTCAACTCGAAAGAGGTGATTGAAATCCAGTGGTTAATGATACTAAGAGCTATTTAAAATTAAGTTTTATGTTTGATTAAGGCTTATTTAGTTATCGAAAAGCTGACTTAGATTTGAAGATATAAACAAATCAACTCTACCATTAATATAAATCAAATTTAATTGTATGAAATAAGTTTGTTTATTTTATAAATTGCAAGGTTACAGTTCAATTAGTAGATCTTAACTTTGGTTTTATCTCAAGTGAGCTTTGCTTATAAATATCTCATAGATCTTAAAAGTTTAATAAATTAATTCATTAAAATTCACATTTTTAATAAAAAGTTATTTATAAAAATAAAATATCATTATTAAGCTCTTTGAATGTTATTGGGATGAATGTTAACAATCCCATTGCTATTTGGAATAGATGACTTCTTCTAATGAAAAATAAGTTTGGTTTTTTCAGGAGAAAATTTTGAATTAGGATTTGGCAAAGTTTAGAAATTAGAAGTGTCTTAATAATTATTATTGGCACCTGCGCTATTGTAAGCCATCTACATCCCTTGCATTGAATTATTCTTTCTGTGGTTGTTTGCCACTTAATTTGACCCATATAAATTATTGCTGTTAATTTGAAGTTGTAACTGTTGAAACCCGTGAGAGGTCGCGGTTCTGGTGGCGTGGACGCGAGGTGTAGGTGCGAGGAGATATTGGGGAGTGGTGGAGAGCGGTGTGAGGAGGAGTAGTAGATCTAGCTAGTTCATAGTTGTCCCATTTTTCCCACCTGTATAATTACCTCCTAAAGTTTATGTAGTCAAATAGGAATTTCCAAGTTGCTTATTAGGTCTTGGTGCTTAGTGAATTCTTAAAACATTTCCATGAATCTTAGAGTTTCTAGTACGATCTTACATAAATTAAGTTTAACCAGGAGATCCACTCAAATTATTATTGTATATCGTAGTATTCGATCGATTGTGATTAATATCATAATTACTTGCTGTATTCTTGTTCGAATTTTAAACTAAGCTGTTACTGTAGATTGTCTTATCAAAACTTTGGAAATTTGATTTGGTCCCACTCATCATGATCTAAAAGATTATTAACTTAGTAATGTGTTTCTTACATTTGAATTGTATGATTGATTGCTGACTTGATTCTATGAATTCGCTATTCTTTGTATAATTTGTCTAGGATTAACTTATTGTTTGCTAACTGTGTCCTATTTCCTTCTCATTTTATACTTTTCAATCGCACTTTGCAAATACGTATCTTTGATGTTACTGTGTGACGATTTTAAGATTTCATCACCTTCTGTAGAAAACCTCTTGTTATTAATATTGCTATTCTATGACTAATCTTAGTTTAAGTTATTCCCTATGTTCTATTAATAAAGAGGAGGAGCGCCTGCTGCTTTAATGTTAAATTTTGAACGCTTCTTGGAGTCTTGCTAGGCATCTAATGGCATCAATACATAAGAATTTGGCTATTGTTAATTGTAGGACTTATTACCTTAAACTGGAATTGAACCATTAGAAGTTGCAGATTAATTTTGGTTAAAGAGAGTTTTAGAGAAAGATTAAGTTTAATTGTGCTGCTGTCCTGAGGGATCATGATTTAAAGTATAAGTTCATATAAGGTAAGTTATAGAAATGATAAATTTAAAAGAGTAAAATATTTCTGATAAAAATCCAACTTATCTAATTTTGTAAATCATTAAACCAATTAACCATCATTATTACCATTTTATGG